>BMAO01021480.1:0-23592 GCA_019973975.1 Trichonephila clavata
TTGAGATGCACTTCATTGTAAGTCGCTAATGTAAGGCGAACCGGAATTAGCACGAATGTTGTGGAATAAATGAGCAACAATATTTTGAAGAGCTCAACCGCTTTTATTTCATCTGATCTCAACCTTAAATCAAAGCAATTAACACAAAGCCTATCCAAACGAAAAAATATTCACAACTTTAAAGGGGTCTCTTCATGGTGCATTTTCTCCATGTCCATAAAGTTAAAAAGAGATTCAAGGAAATTAAAAATTTACTGTTCGTATGATTGCTAATTTTCATTAGTATTTATTGTATAATTATTGTTGTTTTAATGAGACATTCTTCAAAAATTTGAGTAGCTTTTTTTTAATGTCATAAATAAAGAAACACATGAAAAAAACTTCTAAACGATGGAAGTTCATATATATTTTAATCTGTAATTCTTTTAAATAACTTCTTTGACACACATATAGACAAAATCTCTCATTAAAATATTTATTTATATATTATTATGCGTGCAAAGTTTCAAAATTATATGATAAGTAGAATTTTCAAAAACTATTCTCTTTGTGTTGTAACCTACATTTTGAGAAGTAGAATATAAAATAAAAACCTTCAACGTTAAGTAATGCATGCTAGCGCCGTAGTTTGGATTGCTAAAATGTTTCAAATTCAGTTTGAGTAAATATTTAAACCGCATTAACAACAGAGAGAGAAGTTATAGTTTAGTTTAAAATTTAAAAAAAGGAAAATCTATTTTTTTTTCTACTGATTTCCGTGAAATGAGATCCTTAAAAGATACCTTCAAAGCACGGTCTCAGGGGTTCAAACTGCAGAAGTAACCCGATAATCCATTTCTCTAAGACGATTTTATATCCAATTACGTCAATTTCGATCAAATTCTCGTTAAACTCAGCATATGATCTCCAATTCATTATTCCCCCTTAGAGTCACATCTTCCAGCTTCAGGTATCTTTAAATAGCAATTTAATCTGCATATCACGGTTCCTTCACAAGGCAAGGTTCTCACATCAATCAATCTATCAACAGAAACCCCAAAGGTTAATTGATAGGACAGAATAGCATGAGAATACTCTTCAAATATTTGCTCGCTTAACGCTCATGTCACGTGATCTTATTCAAAAATGTTTTATGTAAGTATCTGTTTCTTGAATACAATATAAGAATTTATTTAACAGAACTTGGATACATGTGTGTGTGTTGTGTGTGTGTGTGTGTGTGTGTGTGTGTGTGTGTGTTGTGTGTGTGTGTTGTGTGTGTGTGTGTGTGTGTGTGTGTGGTGTGTGTGTGTGTGTGTGTGTGTGTGTGTGTGTGTGTGTGTGTGTGTGTGTGTGTGGTGTGTGTGTGTGTGTGTGTGTGTGTGTGTGTGTGTGTGTGTGTGTGTGTGTGTGTGTGTGAGAGAGAGATATTTTAGACTTAAAAAAATGTATGTCCCAATTTCTCTACAAACAATCGATCTTACAAATAAATTTTACTAGAAACCTTGAAATTTCAAAACTCATGTTAATAATTTCAATAGTCTCCTAAAGAAATTCTTGTCTAGTCTCATTTTTCCAAACTATCAAATCCAATATTCAAATCGCTGCACTGAGACCTGGTTTACATATCCAGACAATGCATCATTTTCCGATATAACCTTCATCTGTCTTCACTATTTCCTAAAACTGAAATATGGGGAATGCACCCAAAAGAAAGAAAAAAGGAATCCCTTATCACCTCACCAAATCTATTCCCCTATTTGTTGATCTTCAATTGAATCCGTGCGCGAAAAAGTGTGCCATCCAAATCCCAAAATTCCATAACTGTCACACAGTGCGTGACTTACGTAGTTACAGACAAAAGAGGAAGAATTGAGTGGCGAAACTAAAATTACCAGACTTCCATCCGAAATGTGTATGTCCTTGACGTAATAAAGTCGGAAGAAAGTTTCGGATCACGGATTACTTCGGAAGAAGAGGCCATTTGGCGTTTTGTTTTCGGTTTTGCTATATTTATTTCTAGTTCTAGGGTGACTGGAGACCGGGCGTTATGCCTTGTGAACACAGTGGAGCGATCTAATCCAGCATGACGGGCCTATCCTCATAAAAAAAAAGAATAATGTAAAAACCGTTGTTGAAACTCACGCACGATATGTTGTCAAAGAGCAGGAGGGTAAGGGATATTAACATGCCGTGAATATGGAAAATAGTGGTGTTGAAGTCTTTTTGAAATGATGATTGCAGACAAAGTATTGCCTATGGGTAAGATTGAATACAGAGTACATTTACAGTGCCCTACTACCCTTAAATGTAATGGATTGTACAAACACATTCGTCGAGAAAGGTGATGACATGTAATTTAACACATGAAAACTTAAATTCTTTGTCTGGAAACACTATATAGAAATTGGTGTTTCTATAAATGAATGCTAAAACCATATAATTGCTTTTCTTTTTTTCATACAGTAGATTACTTCCAAACAAGGACGTTGAACGCCTTGGATTTTAGACTTAGAAAAGGAGTTTTAAGTAACTTATTAAAAGCAAGGATGGATTATATTACTAGCATTCGTTATTTTCAAACTTTTGCTTTTCTATGTCTCTTAACTGTAATTGTAACGGATTAAAACTCACAGTTAACGTAGAATAACAATTAAATTCAAGCCTAGTATATAAGTTCTATTGCATATTTATTTCTTCTTACACAAAATACTAAGAATACAGAAGAACGTCGTTTATCCGAATCAATTGGGACCGGACACCGAATACGCGATTGTTCGAATAACCGAAAACTGAATGCGGTCCATGCAGAAAATGAAACCGGACACTATACGAATTTTGAAAATTGTCACATGCGGGAAATGTGCTTTAAGAAAAGGCAAAACAGGTGCAAAATGTCGCAATTTTACGTTTATTGTGGAAAATAATCACTTATTTTTCGTTGTGTACACCTTTGTTTTTTCACTGCAAGGTCTCTGATTCTCTGAAGCAGTAGTTGAGTAGGACTGCACTCTGATTGTTGTTCGTACCACTCCATAGCTGTCTCTAACGCAAAAAACGCGTCTGGATTTGATGAACCCTTGTTACTTTGGTTGTTGTTGTTGTTTCCCGTCACTTTTGGCCTCACGCGAAACAACTGTTGAGCCCGTTGCACTGTCCGAAAACGTATCTGAACTTTGGTCCGGATATTTGACGCTCCGGATAATTAACGTTCGGAAAAACGACGTTCTGCTGTATTTATATAAGTGGAGAAATTAATTTTATGTAAATAAAATAGAAATATAACTTATATCTCTTGAAAAACTCTACTACGAGTATCTTCTACAGTAGGCTTTCTTGGAAGTATTTCCTAAATCAACACTTCTGTGAAATTGCTAAAAACCTTACATTTTCCACTAATCACTCTACTTGTATAAACTGTCATTTCCTTATTCAGAAATACTCCAAACTTGTGCGATAGGTGGATTTGAGGGATAACCCCGTGCTAGTCGAATTCACATAAGTCGGGGTTTGATTTCACATATAAATACATGTAAATTATTTTTAGTTGGGACGGAGACGAAAGACAATAATAATTTAGAAAAAATAATGCTTAATAAAATCTTAGACAACTCAAATACAAAATCGCAAACCGAAGCTATTTGGATGTAGAAGGTTTCATAAAATCTAACAAGGTAATCAGCCGGCTCAAAGATTTTTTTCCCTGCAAAATTTTCTCGTAGCATGCTATTAATCTTTATATTCCTTGTTTTGTTGAAAAAAAGCGCTCTTCGTTGGAGTCTATACTTTCTAAAATTTGTAACCCTTTTTTCCCAAGGACTGTCAAACTATGAACCGTCATTCGATCTTCTAATTGAACTGAGTCTAAAAAGACTCAAGTTCTTCGATGTCTTGCTCTTGCTCATGCATTTCTATAAACTCATCAGTTGTCAGCTCCTGATTGTGGGAATCCAGCAGTTCTTGAATGTCATCTCTATCCCCTTCTAGATTTATTTGCCTGCCAAGATTGACTTCTTCAGTCACTTTAATTATTTCATCAGGCTCTGTCACTAATTGCACCTGAATTTTAATGATGAAAAAAAGGACACAGCGTTAGACATCGAGTTATGTAGCACTCAAACAAAAGACGAGTCAACGAGATTTGAAAATCGTGTAACTCTGGGTTCTGGTAAATCGGGGTAGCGTAAGTCGAGGTGCTACTGTATATTCAGGTAGTTAGTTCCTTCTACACTTACTTCAGATATGTTCAAATTGTATAAATCACGTAAGGGCATATATAATGATTCCTCCACAAGGCTATCATATCAAACCAGAGACTTTTTAAGGGAAAGCACGCTTAAGTACCAGCTACATAATGATTGTATTTTTTAGTTTTAAAAAGATTAAAGAAAGTATGCCTTTAAATATGTTTCAAAACATTTGAATCTCACATACACATTCAAATTTATCTGGTGAGTTAGGCTCAAAGTTTATGAAACTCTCTTAAGCCTACTTTTTGTTGTTGTCATTGTTTCTTTCCATAAAACCAAAAATCTCCGAAAAATCCAGAAGAAAAATAGGATTTCCTAAAACCTCGTCATACGAAAAACTCAAACAATTCAGAATATGACTGGGAGAGGCCTGATCAGCCTCGCACCTAGGACATGCTGGGAAGACTTTCCGACCCTGTTGAAAAGTCAGAGACATGATGTGGCCACTAAAAAGCGCGACAGAGCCGTCTGCTTATACCTAGGAATATTAAGTTGGGGTGATACCAACGAGTTTTTTTCCCCAAAATAGTAGGGGGCATTCTCCGAAATGCATTCAATTCTAACCTTTTAATAGAGGAGAGTTCAGCAAAAGTTAGACAAGTATCACCCAGCAAAGTTTCAGCAGTATAGCAGACTTGACCAAACTATCGGCTATCTCTCTCTCGTTGCCATTCAATCTAATATGGGAGGTGACCCATTGAAAGTAGGGTTTGCAATCCCGTGTCATATTTTCAATCCCGGGATTAGGATTGGACTATTTATTAAAAATACTTACATATTAGCAAAGTTGAAACTGCATAATAAAACTGAAAATATAATTAAAAATTGATTTAATATTATTTTAATGGAACAAAAAAATTAATTCATCGTAAAAAACAAATAAAAATAGTTCATAATGAAATTTTAAAAAAAAAACATTTCTTCATTTCTTGTGTTTCTGTAAATAAACTTATAAAAACACAGCTCCCCGCGTTTCATGGTTCGACCGGCTTTTTATTTTTGATGTAAACTGTCGTGCCGTAGAAAATGCACGTTCGAATTCTTTACCAGTAGGTATTACCATCATTAAATAAGAGTATGTTCTTTTCGGGTAGTCATCACGTCTCCCTCCATTTTCAAAAAAGAGACATTTCTTTTTGAATTTTTGATGACAGTATCTCAAATCTAATAGACTGCATTGAAGCATATACCTCTTTGATAACTTTATTTAGTTCTTCTGCCACACTTAATGGTTTTTGTATATAAACTGATCCAGTTATTGAATCAGAATGTGAATCAATTTCAAGTGTTACCTCATTTGAAATTGAAGATACAGTTGCATGAGCTGTTAGTAATGCAATGGGATTTGAAGCGTCTTAAGTCCTCCAAGCAGGTCTGCTATTAATTAATGACATTTAAATGAAGAAGGAACTGTGACAAAATCTATTCTTCTGATGTTGCTTATATTTTTGTGTAAACATTGCAGTGAGCCACTTAGATTTTTGTGACGTGCTCCCATACTGTGCATGTATTTTATATATATATAGCACTTATAATTGCGCAAAAAAATTCTACGTAGCAACGCATATTTCATAAACAAAATATAAATTTTTTTAAAAATTAAATTCTTAGGAAATTTTTGAGAAAAAGTTTTTAAATATAATTCAGACAAAAATTAAATCCCAGAATTAGTTATTTTAATCCCGGGATTCCCGGATTAGAAAAAACACCGGGATCCAGGGGTTTCGGAATTCCGGGATCCCGGAGCTGAACACCCTACTACATATCTTCCAAAAATTCTAAATGCATCTGTCCAAGTTAACTGTCACTGGACATCTTGAGGGTGGGGGAAATGTCCGTTTTCTGACCCCACTCGCGATGGGGAGCAAGTTACAGATGAAAATAAGAGAAAACATATGAAATTTCACGGTTTAACATACAAACCCTCCTCGAACCCATCAAGGTTCAAATCATAAGAAAACTAACATTAACCGTATACAGTACAAAAAAAGTTAATAAGATACATTAAATGTAATACCAGATTCACAATACTTTGGGGGGAAAATTTCAAAATATAATTCAGACACAAATTAAATCTAATCCCGGGATTTGATAAAACCACCGGAATCCCGGGGCTGCAAACCCTAATTGAAAGTATACAGTGTCTAGAAGAAAGTCAACCCACAACATCCAGAATATTTAGGCTTGTCATATCCCCAACACAGTTGTCCAACGAGAAAGGTGCTGTATAGAAGCATACTTTTTAATTTATTCATAAGCATACTTTACAAAATATTTTGAAATTGGTCTTTAATTATGAGGGGGGAGGAGAAAGAATTCCTAAAAATATATATAATCCACCTATTATTAAATACAGCTGCCGTACTTATCGAACTGTATGAAAACAAAAGGCTTTGCTATTTTATGACATGACGAAAGTAACTAAAACAGTAGTTCCATAATACTATCGATTTTATTCTCTCAGTATTATCATATATAATAATAGCATTAATATTATTAGAATAACCGTCTAAATTAATGAGGCTACTGATAATGCTTGTATTATATTGAAAGTGTCAATAGTTTTAAAAACGTTTGTTATACGAGAGAGAGAAATTTCTTGACCGAATTCTCTATATTACTACTGACAGTCAATCAAACTTTTTGTACTAAAGCAGCATTATATCAAATTACTCATTTAATTTAATCGTATTAAAATGAAATATAATAACACTATCTAATAAAAGCATATTTTATTTACGTGATACTGAATTCATTAATAATGTGTACTTTGTATCAAATTTATCATCCAAACTGACCGTCATATTTCATTTATATGAATGATGGTTCAGAATCAATAATTATATTAATCATACTGTCCAAAGATAAAATGTCGACATTATCAATACCATCAAAAATTGAATCGTGCTGATATTGTGGTCTTTCTTCCTTGTGTTTATTGGCAGGTCCATAGACGATGTTTAAAAGGAAATATATATATTTTTTATCCATTAAAAGTTATCTTTACATTAGGCTTACGTCAAATGTATCGAGATTTGGTGGTATTTTTATGTTAATCACAGGTCATCTCTCATTTTTAGCGCGTTTTTCACGTAGTGGAACAAAAGCGCTATTAGGACGCAAATTTCGTCTTCGTCTTCGTTCCATATTTTGTCGTACCTTTTTCTCAGCCAATAATCAACCAATTGACCTCAGGTTTTCGGCATTTGGTCGCATTTGTGCCCTAGATGAGCCGAATCATAATTAAATTTAATCATTTTTAAATTCTGTTAGTAAAAAGTTCATTAGTTGTATTATTGTAAAATACAACATGTGAAAAACGCGCTAAAATTACTTGGCCATGCCAATGATTGATATCTTGTTTCTCGATAATCTTATACATATTAATTAGTTCTTTCTTTTATTCTTTACCTCATAATAAAACTCTACTCTTGTACTTAATCTTTATAACATAATTAACATCTCAAAGAACATTTGTTAATGATTTCTCAAAAATTAGAATGTTTAAGTTTTTTTGAGTCATCTAATAAGACGATTATATAAAGGTAGAAACTGCGAATTTTCGAAGGTCAGAACTGTAAAAAACGATATTAAAAAAGTTATTTCATAACAATATTAAATGTTTTCTTGTCAGAAATAATTACCTAACCAGTTTATTTAACCAGGTGTAGAATTTTATTTAAAAAAAGACAACAATCCATTATATGTATTATTCACCATTTTTGTGAAGTTGTTTGTTATTCGTTATTTTGTGGGATTTACTTATTTCCAGTTGAGAATATCTAAATCTCTGCCTGTGAAACAAAACTTCAAAACTACATTAAGGTATTACAAGTTTTGTGTTGAAATAAAATTTAAGCTCTCTTATTTTTTCCTATATAAATAACTCATTATAAATAATTTTTTTGTATAATTAATGCACTAAATTAAATTATGGATATTTAGAAGTTAAAGGCTGTTTGCGAACATGCTAAAATCCTAAAAAAATTATAAGTATATTCCAAATGATAGAAAATCAAAAATCTTTTCAATAAGATATCGGACTACCTCAAAATTGTAGATTTTTCAATGGTTTAGTTTTATTGGGCAACTTATTAGGTTTAAAAAACTAACAAGTTTTTTATTTCTCGTTTTTTAGTGTTAAAGTAACGTGTGTTTCAATAAAAGTTGATGCTGTTTCCGGCATGTAGTTACCGACTTCAAAACGTGTTTTACTTAAAATTCTTTTTTGTTTTCGGAAAATTTTAATGAGGACAGAGTTGAAAAAGTATGATGATAACTAAATGAAATTTTTTTTAGTGTGTTTTGTGTAATATTAAAAAAAAATTTCATTTTTTCCTTAAAAAAATTGCTTTATTATTATAAAATTTAAAACCATTCACATATAAGTTTAACAAGCGTTTTGTAAGCGATTTCATACAATAAAAATGATAAAACTTTCTATTTTCTTTTTTTTCTTCTTAATTTAAATATGTCTATCATTTAGGTCATTTCAAAAATGAAAAGTAATGTAACAGTTAACTGTTGATAATTTAAAATTCACTTACAAACTTTTGTTGCATTAAGAAAATGCCTAGAAAGATGTTAGAATCAAACCAAAACATTTAATTTTAAAGAACATTATCAAAATCATGAAATTTTTTTTTAACCATATTATCATAGAACTCTCAGAGCATTATTCTTTTCTATCCATTTTCAATCACAAAATATAGAAGTCGCAAGAAATAAGATATTATCGCGAATCGTCATATATCATAGGTAAGGGTAGTACTTAATAATAGGCTTGGTCATTTGTTTTCTTCAATAGTTCTTAGAGATCTCTCAAAGAATACTTGAATCTCCTATCTAAACATCATTGTCCTATTTTGTGGTGGTTCTTTGACTGTCTAGCTCAGTTTTTCATTCTTATAACATAAAGCTTCCTGGTTTTGAATATATCTCGCTTTAAAAAAAGTATCTATAAAAACTTTGTAACACAATATGCTTCTCGAAGTAGGTATTAAAGATTCTGTGATTTAAAAACAAAGTTGAGCCGAATACAATGGAATGATTTTGTCTTTTAGGAGTTCATATGGAATACACCGCATGGAAAAGAACATGAAGCCTGATTTGAGTTTCTTCTTTTAACGTTGTTGACAGCGTGGTCGTTAAGCTTCGAAAAATGAATAATGTCGTTATTTCAAGATTATAGCTTCTGACAAATATGCTTACGGTTGTTAGAGAGTTCAGCGTTTTAAAAAGTAATTTATGAAACATTAAAAATACATCTTTATTTTTTGTGTTGCGACCTTCGGAAATTGTTATTTTCTTCTTTTAGATATGTTTCTGCTTTTAAATAACAGTTTTTTAATGTCTTTTAAGAAATTTTGTTTTAATTGAGCCTTTTTTCAATGAGTGAGTACATATATCTTATTGATACACACACTCAAATATTGAATGCATTTCTTCGTTGTTTTAGTCGTCCCTTTTACAGGTGTTTGAATAGAAAAATAAATGTGAAAAATTCCAATGTTAAAGTAACCCGAAACTATTTCTTTTTTGGTACTTACGTATTATAGCAACAATCACCAACTCTATAAAAAACTCGCCAAGTTGGAAATCCCAATTTCCTTTTCTTCGTACGGGCTGAATTAGTGATCGTGTGCTTTGTTTCATATAATGTCGCCAATAGGTTGCGATAACATGTAAGTACCATTTTTTTATTAAACTTGTATATCTAATATATAAAATTCTCCTGTCACAGTGTTTGTAACCAAACTCCTCCGAAACGGCTAGACCGATTCTTATGAAATTTTGTGCGTATATTCAGTAGGTCTGAGAATAGGATGTAAACTATTTTTCATTCCGATATTGCAATTATTGAAAAGATATTAATTAAAAACCTTAAAACGCGCAATTGTTTTGCCTGTGTTGTTTATTTCGCTTGGCGTCGAAAATCGGTTTCGCGCCAGATGTGACTTTTCTCTGTTTCACCGTCCAAATCACCCTGCCCATAGGTTACACTAGCAAAAGCAGTGTCTATAACAAATCAAAACTCACCAAATTTGGCGAGTGAAAAGTTTATTTTTATTTTTTGAACACATCCTTAATTTAAAAATTCATATATTGCACCGTTTATAAAACAAAAATATCAAAAATATTTGCAAAAAACTTAATCGCTTTTACTTTGTTATCATTATTTCAAATAAATAACACGAGATCAGTTATTGCCATTTTGCTCAAGATAGCTCTCACGTTGTTAATTAAGTGATCTCATATAAATCAATAGTTTTCAAAACGTGTCTCGAGCTCCCGCCAACAACTATTGTGTTACCTGTATAGACCATTTCTGAATATATTCAGACATTTATGAGTTCTTATTTATTAGTTTATTTATTATTAAACGCAGTTAATAAAACTGTAATACTCAGTGCGTGCAAAATTTTCGGGAGTAATTTCCAATTAAAAGATAAATATATATGTATTTTATAATTGTGAAAGGTATAGGTAAAATAACAAGCAACAGATACATTCTCAGTATATTGTTTTCTAGCATTAAGTACTTCAGTTTGATCTATTTGTGTGTTTTGCACAGTGAACAATGCCAGCCAGATGCAAAGGGTCTGATTTGGGCCATCGAAAGACTAAATCTACAGCCATGTGAAATAGAAGAGCTCAAAGAACAGGCGAACAAATCCAACAGGATAATGAAGATTTGTGTGTGAACATAGCGCAGTTGCGTGAATCGCAATCACAAGAGGCATGAGTTGAACAAAATCAACAAAGACGTTTAGAACAAAGACAAGCGTGTCGATTCGTATTTGACACAAGCAGAGCAAATGACCAACAACGCCAACAAGTACATCGAGCATTTACATCCGATTCATTCCATCGTCTAGCATTCGAGTATGAGCCCAATGTTAAATATTACGCTCATTCGATTGTGGAAATTGGTGCTATGGACAAGGAATGCCCGCATTGTAATGCGCTGAAATTTAAAAAATGAGCCAGCCGGGATGTGTTGTGAGTCAGAAAAAGTGCAACTACCAGAACTTGAAACACCACCTGAACCATTGTCACGTCAATCCAAGCTCAACGTGCGATAATGAGATCAACGCTTACTTGAAATCATCGCCAATGCGGAGTAATATTGAAAAAGTACAGCTGAAAGTGTAAATATGCGCATTCACAAATGCTTCAAGATCCATCCGCTGAAACATTCTCAAAGAAAATGTTAGATATCGGAGATGGAAAAGTAGCTGTACATGAAAACACTAGATGCATAAAATTGCCGACCGATTTCTCCACAATCGTTAACTCGCAAAATGCTCTCATTGACCAGATATTTCCCAATATACACAAACAATACTTGAATCATGAGTAGCTGGCAGGAAGAGCGATTTTGGCAGCAAGAAATGTGGACGTCAACGATTGACATACTAATCTATTAATCTATTGATACAGCTTGCGATACCAACGAAGCTGTAAATTATCCAGCAGAGTTTTTGAACTCATTGGATTTGCCAGGCATGTCACCGTACCATTTACAACTGAAGGTTGGATCTCCGGTTATTTTGCTTCGTAATTTTAATCCACCACGACCGTGCAATGGCTCGCGATTAGTAATTAAAAAATTGATGAAAAACGTTGTCAAGTCAAGCATTTTGAATGGCAAGTTCCGAGGAGAAGATGTATTACTACCACGAATCCCTATTATTCCCACATATGTGCCAATTAAATTCAAACGGATTCAATTTCGAATTAGATTGGCATTCGCGATGACAATCAATAAGTCTCAAGGCCAAACGATGTCTGCTTGTGGCTTTGATTTGGGCACACCGTGTTTTTCCATGGACAATTATACGTGGCATGCTCTCGCGTGTGTAAGCCATCTAGTTTGTTTGTGTTGGCTAAAGATGGACTCACTAAAAATATCGTACACTCCTTGCACTAAGAGACTGATAAAGTTATTTTTTAATTGTCATAATTTGTGATAGAGATGTAATTTAAATTTATTAGTTAAAATAATGAAAGTACAAAGAATTAAAAAAAATGAATGTTTGGTGTTTTGTGACTTTTATAGGCCGTCATCGTTCACAGCGCTCCATTCCTCTTTCAGCCATATACCACATCCTCACACACAATGAGTTAGTTAATTTTTATTTGACTACCAAAATATTCTCTAGAAATAATTTATGTGGCAAAACAACGTTTGTGTGTGTGCCGCGGGTCAGCTAGTATATATATATATATTACTTAAAATTCTAGGCTCTGATTTTAGTTTGTTAATTTTTCTGGGCGGAGTTCAGCTTTATAAATTTGGAAGTATTAAAAATATGAGCCTTTATACTTTTCTGTAGGAAAATATATCTTTGAAAGTGATGTAAGTTCATTTTATATTATATGGAGATACACTTAATTCTTTTTTAACACGCTTTTATAAGTTTCACTTGTATGTAACGGAATCTTAGAACTCGACTTTTACCCCCTTTAAAAGGTCATATTAGTTCGAAATTTTGCGCACTTGTCAAGGATCGATGACAATACAATAATTTCATAATTTTGTTCCATTTTCCTGATCAGGACATCAGGAATAACGATATCCTGATTTGATGACTAATTCCATATACCACTTCCAGATTTGGCAACTTATTGCACATACCATTTTCAGATTTGGCGACTAATTCCATGTACCATTTCAATATTTGGCAACTAATTCCAGATTTAGTGACTAAAAGATTAAGGTGCAATCCCTAAAAGGAATATACACTTGTGGTTTAGAAATAAAACAAACAAAAAAAAGTGTTCTGTATACGAGCAAGGGTAGGTTGGGTACGTCAGCTATTTCTTACCAAAATATAAACAATTGTCTAGTTTTTCTGAAAATGGAAATAAAAAAAAGGACACATGCATGGGGGAAAAAAAGATTTATGTTCTAACTATTAAATATGTTTTATTTTTACAAAGCAATACCTTTAGAAGTAATTATACGAATTAATATTATAGCAATACGTTTAAAAGGTGATAATACGATTGACACTTAATATTTCTTCTTAAAACACTTTGATTTGACCTGCATCTACAGAGACAAAATTTTTGAAATATAACGATACGGGACTGATCCGAGGCCCCGTAAACGGAGAGAATAAATGCCCTTCAGACCCATTAATATCCATAGAAGAGAAAGACTAATTACAGCAGCTACTTAATTCTCCTTCCCTGGCTCCAAATATCAAACTCAAGAATAAATTCAACAATGAGTAAATGATAATTTGAAAAACTAAAAAAACACGCTTTTAATGGAGATCGAACTAAAAAATGAAAAATAAATGTCAGTTTTAAAAAAAACTAAAAAACACGCTCTTATAGTGAATCGAATTAAAAAGTAAAAAAATAATTCTTAATATAAGAATAAAATGACTAACGAGGAAATTAATGTCATTTGGGTAAAAGCGTGGTGCACGCCTCTTAATATTGTGATTCTGTCATATGTATGTACATATTTAGTATTAATTGTAACTATTTGATAAAAAGTAACTATAAAAAATTTGTTTTTGCTGATCTCAGTAGGAATTGACTTAAAAAAAGTTTTTTATATTACTTGTTTAATTTCAGCACATTTTGGGGAAATCTTAATTTGCTATAACACTACTTGTTTTAATGCAATATACTGTTTGCTAAGCTTTACAATGATTTATATTTTAATTACATAAGATTTGTATACATAATTTATTTTTAGTTGAATTATATTTGAAATTTTGTAATATCTAACATTTTCCTTTTCAAAAACTTTTTATCTTTAAAAAGAGAGATAAAATTCTGAAATAAACTTTATTTAAAATAAAAATTAAAAAAAGCATCATTACACAGATGGATTTAAAAGAAAAATCAGAGTACTAACAAATCACACACAAAAATAACAAGTGAGTGAGAATTATCATCTTAGCATTCACCAGTGTCCTTGATAAAAAAAATAATTGTTAACAAACGAGGTTAGGGATAAAACAGAAGGAAAAAAAGTTATCTTATTTTTCATAAAACTCCCAAGTCCGTTTATGCGTTAATAGCTTTCTAGATCACAATTATAAAAGTTAAGTTAGAAAGAAAAAAAACAATAATGAAGCGTTTGCTCTTGTCGCTGTTTTCCTTGACGTAAGAAAATTCGCTGAATTTTCAGGCCACTAAAACTGATATAAGAGATCTGTGAAAATGTTTGTGTGTCTTAAGAATATATATTTAAGAAATAATCATCTGTTCTTAATAACTATTGTAATTATTACACAGCATTTATAATGAGTGTAATACAACTTTGAAACGAACAGGAGTTCGTTTTAGGGTTTGAAGATAAATAAGTCCAAAAGAGAAATTATAAAACTCAACAACTTTTATTCAATATGAAACCGAAATATGCGAACATCTTACTGCCCGGCGCTTAATGGTAGAGAAAAACATATATTAAATACTCTTTAACTAACAATAGTAAGAATTCACTTGACACTGGAATCTTTGAGTCCCTCAAGTGATTTCCAGATCTAATGCAATCCTAAGCAGGAGTCATAAGAAAATCTACGAGTTTTAATCCAATTTGTCAATTTTGATAAACAGCAAAATCAATTTACAATTTCAAACTTCGCCTTACAATTGCAATCTCAATGTCCTCTCTGATCTTACTTTTTCTCTCTTTATACAGCAATCCAAATCTACATATATCCAACTCTTTTTTTTATTCGATTTTGAAATAACACGAATTTAACGCGATTATTTTTCATAAATATTTATTCTAACACGAATTTCAAAAAAAGAATTTACGGATTTGTGTCCTTTATATGGAGATGATTTAATCGAATTTATGAAAGTTTATGAGAGATTATAAAGAAGTCGAAGGTGAAATTCAGCTCTTAACAGCTGATTTAAAATGCAAGGGCTTGAAATTTACTTCAAGAAAGGAACATTTTCTTACGCATGATCCTGACATAGATTGTGCATTAAAATCTCTTGTATTCATAAGTTTTGTGAAGCAGGATAACAAGAATTTTGCAAAAACAAGTAATATTTTATGTAACGATTTTTCTGATAAGAATCGTTAATAACAAATACGACAAAAAAAACCAACTGAAGCCGTAATAACGGATGAAATTCTTCATTTCTATCCAAACCGACAGTTGTGCCAGACGTATCTGACGCATTTACTGATGATAGCATTTTTGATCCAGTTTGTTAATAATATACAGCCTTGTTATCAATTAAAGATGAATGTAGTTGTTAGTAGTTTTAGTCCTAATTTCAATTTGAATTTGTATATATTGTATGCACTTATTGACTGATTTTTCCCTGTTTAATAGTTTTAATTATTATCGTAGTAAAAATGAATTGTTTTTGTTTTATAAATCTGTAACAAGGATTTTATTATTAATTTCTTGCCCGGTTTTGTGGAACAATATTTAGAGTTTTCTCATCTTGCACAATTTTTTAAAGATGTGAACATATCGTATTTTTTTACATGATTTTTTGCACAGTTTTCTAAGGATCGTATCTACCGTATACAAAAAAAAGAGTTGAGAGTATATCATAGTTCTTTCGCAAGGCGAGAATCTTAATCAATTAAACAATCCATATAATGTCTAGAGGTTTGTTTGAAAACACGTTGAGAACCCATTACAATGGACTCAATTCATCAGACGTTATTATCACATGATAGTATGCTCAACAAATATCCACGTGTTTCATTCGTGCTTGATTGGACTGAGTATTTCGGCGGCATTTTCGAATTTGTATATACTTTCATGTAACAAAATGAAATACTACAGCGTATTAAATCGCCATAATGACCGTAGGACGAAAAGTGTTTTTCGTTTTCCACTGAAGAATCCATATTTATTAAAAAATATATATACAAAACATAGATCGAACAAACTTCAAACCATCTAACTTTTTATCAGTATGCACCGATCATTTTGAAGAAGCATGCTTTATATATCAGCCTTTCACCAACAGAAAGGACATTAAAACCAAATTCAATTCCTACAAAATTCCGTTTTTCCGAGCCACCATCTACCCAAAGAATTTGGCAGAGAAGGAATAAATTTTCAGTGTCACAGAAATTAAAAGATGTTCCAAACAACATTCCAACTGAAATGTGAGTACTTTTCAATTATTTTATGGGTATTGCAGACTTTCACAACAATCGCCAACATTCAAGATAACTCGCCAGAGTTGCAAATCCGATTTCGCATGGTTGTATGCGCTGAAATTGGAATCATGTACTTCGTTTCATATAATGTCCCAATAGGTTGATCAAACGTCCTCCCATTGGTGTGGTGTGGTAGTTATAGGAGCTCAGGTGTCATCCGCGTCACTTGACCATGGTTCAAAATTACTCGGACCGTCGCCAAAGCCCTCGTGTTGCTAATCAGTGTGACGTTAATATTCTCTCACTAAAATTTAATTTAAAGAAACAGATCAGAAGTAATTAACTGTTATTGTTTACTTGATAATCACGTTCTAATCGGCAAACGATCGCAGCACCCTCTGGTTATGAATCGACTCCATTGTCTCGTTACAATTGCACATAATTGGTGAGGGAAATTTAAAAATGACCGTCTTCGATGCTTTCCCAGAAATTCCGTCGTAAGTTATTTATAGCACAAACATTTTTCTAAATCATCTCCAAGATCGTAATTTGCGAAATTTCAGTCTCGAGAAAGTTCAAATTATTAATGGGCAAAATTCATGTGATGTCATAGTCACATGAATAAATACAAGTACATGTTTTCAGCCAATCAGTTCAAGCCCTTCGCTGTTGCCGACTTTTGCTTTTTGCAAAATCTTTTTTTAAAGAGTACATATTTATAAACAATAGCAACGCACGAAAGTAGAAAAAATGCATTTGATTTAAGAATATACGTATAATATAAGAATGTTTTATTTAGGGGGGTACATTCATGTGATGGGTTCAAAAAATATTTTCCACAAGTTGCTTCCTTAACATGTCTAGAAAGCGGTGGTAGAGTGATTTTTTTTTAAATTCGAAGTCGTTATAAGGAAACAAGTGCTAGAAGAGCAGCTGTTCGGAGCGCTGAGTTGGCAATCGAAGGCTGGGCCTATCGTAAACAGTCGGTTTGATACCAATACCTTGATACCTTGACCTTTCTTTGCAAGTATACGTTCATACAAGTTTGTAGAGCACATTAAAAGGGAAATATCTATAGTTTTTGAATATTTCGTTGGACTTGTTTTAGTCTTCGCCCCCAGGCATCACCGATTGAGGGTTTCTTAAGATTTTCATTTTGTTTTAAACGGACTAGAAACTTTTTAAATACGTTTTTCTCAAAACTGTGTTTTTCAAACTTTCCTCCATCATATCTCAAGAATGGTTTGACCGAATTAACTTCAAATTTATAGGGTAGACTCAGCACAAATATACGCACCTAATGAACTACGATCTTTCCAAAATTCAAAATATTTCTATTTTTTTATAAAAAAAAAACCCATGAAATTTGAAACTTTTTCTTCAGAGGTCTACCAAAATCCAATTGTTAAAATTTTCAATTGAGTATAGTCCATTCAGTGCATTTAAGCTGATAGATTAAAACGCCGTTAGTTTTTTTTTTATTTCAGATAAGTCAATCAGCAGGAATCGTGGAGGAAGTGAGCGTCCCTTTTTTCTAGGCGGGTGTGTTAAGAGCATTTGTTGGTTAAGTAATCAACATATTGTATGCAAACAATATGTAAATTCTTTCTTATCTATATGTCTTCTGCATTAACGCATTCCATTGACCCATACATTCCCATACAAAAAGGATTCGTTGTAATAAGTGCAAAATACACTTCAGTTTGTCTCATGAGTTCTGAGTCATCTTGTATGTGTATTATATGTATAGATAATCTGCTAAGGGGGTAAGGATAGAAAATGCAAGAAGGTATCTCTACTGCAAACTCATTTTCCAAAACTCATGAACCTAAAAAGCTAAAAATCCCACAAGTCTGCAACGTAACCTTATGACCTTGGTTCAAACACCACCTCAACATTTTTAGATTGTTATTCGGATGGGAGTGGTATTCTTTGGAGCAGCACTTTGAGCCTCTGTGGTTTTCAAAAGAGGAATGGCTCTCGAAATTGCTGTCTCATTTGAGACCACAATTAAAAAGAAGGAACGGCGTTCCACTCAGTTGCTTAACGATTGGGTAGAGAGAAGTGAACGTCCGATAAATCTGTCAGAATTTCGCGCATCCTTTTGGGATGTCTATTTGCCATACGGATTTGAATTACTTAGTTCTCGCATTTTTTAAACCAGCTGTTGCGCGTGTACCATAACTAGTGTAAAATCTACTCTTCTTTCGACAACTGAAAAATTTTTTAAACCAATGAAGGGGCTTTTTATTGAAATAAATGGTACATATATGGACTTATTTTACAAGAGATTAATGAAGTGCAATTTAAAATATAAATGAATGAGACAAACTGTTTGAAAAAAACAAATACTTAGAAGAAAACGAATTTTTGCTAAAGGAATGATGACTGAAAGGAAATAACTAATCAAGAATAATAATAGTAAGGCAAAATATGAAAACTTTTTACGGAGTAATATTTTAATATTCTATGATTGATAAATTCTTAATATATATGGAATAGAAAGGGGTTTTCCCCTCTTCCTAAAGGAGGATTGTTACAAAGTCTGCGATAGAAGCAGTTACTTTTGCTGAACTCTATTGAATGAAATCGATTTCTTCGAATTCATCGAAGTAATTGTATAGCATGAATTCAAAAAAGTATAATAGAGGCTATATTTTAAAATTTTATTTATCTTTCGTTTGTAACACACATAGATGATTTTGACAAAATAGAATTTCTGTCAGAATTTCTTTATTTTTGCTGATGATTTTTTAAAAAAGGATTGTAGTCTCGGTTACGTATTCCTTCATTGATACAGGGTCGTACACAAAGGAGGGGTTAACCCCCTGCTTTCCACATAAACCAAAAGATTTTTAATTTTTACTATAGAGATTACCTCTTGGCGCTTTCATCCATGTGTTTTTAAAAATGTAAACCTTTCCCCATAAGAGAGGTCTGTGTGCGACTCTGTATTTACATATAGGTATATATAACTAAATTTTTAATAGATTTAAAAAATTAAGATTTTAATGCGTTTTTAAAAAGTTTTCTTACATAATTATAAAAGAAAGAAAGCATTTCAAAAAAGATAAATCTATGTTTAAATCTAGTGGACATAGCTTATATATTTAAAGAATGAAATTTGCAAAAATTATTGAAAATTTCAGTTTGAGCTTTTCTTTAAAAAAAGTGTATTTAAGAGTTAAAAAAGAAAATTCTGCGTGTTCCTAGAATGCTCTTAATAAATGTTGCTTTTCTATTTTATGTAGTATTGATTTAATCTTATCAAATTAATGTTTAAATGTACAGGAAAATCACCACTTTAGTTTCTTAGGCGTCAGTCACAAAATTTTATCAACATATTAAAAATAAATTACAAAAAGATAGTATCCTTAAGAAATTCGATACTAAAATGAACCTCCGAAAACTACGATACTTATTTACACATGTGAGATGATACCTCATTTATTCTGAAATTCATTTCCTTCTGCATATTAACATAATCCCAGTGCAACAACCCCTTCGGATGAAATCACCCTGCTTGTGTGAATATTCCTGCGCTAATTAATAAAAAGCTTTCCCAAAGGTCGTAGTACTGTAACCCCGAAACACAATATTCAAGGTTAACGCAGTCGTGTAAACTCATCACGACTTTGTAATACTCTTCTGATGGACTCGTCCGACGAGTTTTTACGATCTCACGTTGGCCAGAATCACAAAAGACGTCATTGCTTCTTCTTTTTAATGATCTTCACTTTCACCTTCCAGCTATGTAAGCATTTGTGTTTAATAGACATGCTGGTTCCTTCATTTAGTAGAAGTGGACCATTAAGATGCCACACTGCCTCTTTATTTAGTGAGGTTTGTGTGTCATTGTAACTTCGTACATCGACTCAATGTGTCATCAATATCAGTCAGAAGTTCATGTAACATCTGTCTGCTAGAGTGAATTGTAATAATTGCCACATAATCCAGAAGTCCATAGTCTTTCACTTGAAATATTTATTAGCCACCAAAGGAAGTCATTGTTGTATTGTAGCTACTAAAAATTTGTGTGCAAAGCTCATCAAATAACTACTTCTCAATTTTGCATTTGTTACAACACACGCATGATTTTACCAGCAATGAATTAATTTTAATATATATATATATTACAAAAATATACAAAAATAGTAATATACCTAAGATAACTATAGTCATGATATAATAGATTTAGCCACAGAAATACTAAAGCAAACTCTAGCCTTAGGAACCAGGAATGCAGGTTTAAACAATGTTTTTCGGCCAGCCAACCTTCACCTGAATTTGCCAATACTCTGGGCCATAGGGAAAGCAATAAATTTCTAGAGAAGTTCAACTATCATTATAGATACAACCATAATCTATTAATGTAAAACGATAATATTATAGCCTGTAATAATTACTAAAACATATAAATCAAAGTTAAACTATTAGATAAAGACTTACTACGTGACTCATATCCCCCGGCTATGGACAATAACAGTATCGCATAAAATTATTAATTTTTGATAAAATAGCATTAAAACTATATATACACATTTAAAAACTCTATATTTTATTTTAAAATTTATAGAAAATAAAAGTACCACCCAGACATATACAATTAATTTTTAAGAAAATATAATATTGTTAATTTACTTAGCTAGAGGCGCATCTATCTATAAACTGTACAACTAATACTTTTTTTATTTAACTGTTAGGTAACTTTTTCTAAATTTAGGAGGGTATCTGTGTCCATACAATGAATTATAATAAAGTTACTAAGATTTAAATATATATTAAATTTATCATTAACTAATACGTTATTAGACAAATATAATTGAAATTATATTTCTATTGATATAAATTCAGTAGGCATTTAAGAGATTGTTAAAATTAAAATCATCTCTTTATCATAAATATTGCTATGTATTTATAGTCTTAATACACAATGTATATCCAAGTAATTAGTTTAACTTGATTACTATATTTTAATTAGCTTTAAATATTCCAGATAAAAATTATTATTGTGGTTAAAATTATTATTTTTACAAAAATAATTAGGTCATCTATGTATCTAAATAAGAACTAATCATTATTAATAATATAATTATTTTCGTAAAAGTGTAAATATAAATTAGCCAAACTATTGCTAGCAGGGCCACCTTGAGGCAAACCTTGGTTTGTTTGTACAGAGAACCATTAAAATTAATGTAGTTTTCTTTTAGACTAAATTTATTAGAGTTCTAAATTTTTGTAAATTAATATTAAGGGTCATAATTTCTATGATTATCTAAAATTACCTAATTATATCATTGATATTAATGGAATTAAAAGATCTTCAAAGTTATAATATGAACTGAATAAATATTTTATTTTTAAAAAATCTATAATTTCTTTACTATTTTTAACTATAGCTTTATTACATTGCTTATTGATGAATTCTTGTATAATATTATGCAGCATTTACTGCAGCAGTGATATAAGTTTTAAAACCATTTGTTACTGTTCTAAATTTAACAGGATTTTTATGAAATTTAGGTGTTAAAAATAGATATGAAACTTAATCTTATGAATGGAAACACCCAATTTTCTAATATATTAGCAGTAATTCGATTAATAATTTCTTTTCTGACAAGTCCAATCTTTTAACGATTCATTGTTTAAAAGTGTTCATTAATCATATTATAAAAATATTTACAGATATAGCATAATTACAGGCATTTATCGTAGTATTATATATACTGGTGTGCAAAAATTAAGGACGAAGTCGAAAAATTAGCATATCAGCTGAACGAAGAGGCAGAGCGGACAGAAAGACCAATCAGGAGATTAAGTGAGGTGATGTACGGTAGCACATGCGCAGATATGCAGGTAGACGTAATGGGGGAGTGTCTGAGTAGTAAAGCATGTTGTCGGTGTAAGATTAGTATTTCTGGCAAAGAGATTGCACACCGTATAGCAGTTAAAATCACCGAGTTGCTGCCTCAGCGAGAAATGGCGAATAATCAATCTGTTAGACGACATCTGGATGCTTTTACCCGAGGTCGAATCATTGGGAAGTTGGAGGAAGGTCGCAGTGTGACAAGTGTGGCTGCAGAGTTCGGAATTGCTCACAGCATCGTTTCACGACTTTGGAGACAATTTCAACTACAGGAACAGCTATTCGGGGTTCAGTAGTGGTCGTCCACGAGGAACACACCCGCAGATGACCGGTATATTGCCTTACAGGCCAGAAGAAACAGGCGGCAGACAGCGGGAGAAATCGCTAGACACACGACACAGGCGACTGGACGACCGATATCGCGTTTTACGTGGCAGAAGACTGCACGGTGGTGGTCTGTTTGCACGACGCCTGTACGGTGTGTACTCTAACGCCTGCCATCGGAGAAGGCGTTCTCTGTGGTGCGGAATACGGAATTGGAGAGACAATGAATGGGGACGAGTATCTTTACAGATGAGAGCAGATTCAGTCTGAGTAGCGATTCTCATCGCATACTCATCTGGAGAGAGCGGGGAAGCCGCAATCATCCTCGAACATCATTGAAAGGGACAGGTATGGAGGTGGCGGTGTTCTCGTTTGGGGAGGCATCATGCTTGGTAGTCGTACAGACCTTCACATCTTCGACGCAGGTTCAGTCAACGGGACCCGTTATTGTAACGAGATTCTTCTTCCATATGTGCGTCTTTTTAGAGGCGCTATGGTCCGCAGTTCCTTTTCATGGACGACAATGCACCATGTCATCGCACAGTAGCTGCGAACAGCTCTTAGAGAGTGAGGATATTGAACGTATGATTGGCCGGCACGATCTCCGGATCTCAATCCATCGAGCATGTATGGATTTTCTAGGCAGACGCTTGGCAGCTCGTACTTACCACCAGTAACGATTCCGGAGCTTCGATTGGCGCTGCAAGACGAATGGGCAGCAATGCCTCAACAACTCATTGACACCCTCATTCTCAGCATGGGCAGACGCTGTGAAACTGCTAGCAGTCAGGGGAGATCATATCCCTACTAAAGACGGATATTTCTTGCTGGACACCCATCACAGGGATGTTTCGGCTTCAGTCGCATTGCGCTCCATGCTACTTTTTCAATAAAGCTTCTTTTTATCCTCTGATTTCTCTTTAGTAAGTGTTGCTTACATTATCATGTCTTACGTATTGGGGATTTACGGTATTAAATGTGTTGATTTGGAATGCTTTTGTACAAGTATATTGAAAAACCGTCTCGTCCTTAATTTTGCACACAGTGTATATATACTATTTTAA